>JAREIK010000500.1:2292965-2315040 GCA_029783825.1 Sapria himalayana
TTCTATTTGTCTTTCATTTATTATGTCTCTCACCACTTTATCATATCTTGTCTATCAATCTATTTAGCTTTCTATCTATTTATCTTTCAATCTATCTCTCTTTTTTATCTATATATCTATTTATATGTTTGTTTTCCCATTTCATTATAACTCTAGATATTTAATTGCCTAATATATAACTATCTATGTATTATCTTTCTATGTATCTATAAATCTATCTATTTATCAACCTATTTGTCTCTCTACCTATCTATCTATATGCCATTCTATCTATTTGTCTATTATCATATGTCTATATGTCCATCTATTATATATATAGTATATATATATATATAGATCTAATCTATCTATTCATCTATCTACTATATTTATCTATGTGTATATTTATATCTCTAGCCTTTTATTTTTTTTATCTCCATCTCTGTCTATATGTCTATCTAGATATCTATCTATCTATATGTCTATCTGTCAATTAATTATCTATCTACTATCTATCTATATCTATCTATCTAATTATCTCTCTATCTAATATCAATATACCTATCTATATATGCATGCATGTGTGTGCGTGCGTTGTGTGTATCTATCTATATTGTATATTTTTCTATCTATCTATTTATTTATCTATCTATTTTTCTATTATATATGTCGTATGTCTATCTTTCTATCTACCTATCTCTCTATTTTTTCTACCTAACTATCTATCTATGTTTTATCTATCTGTCTAGATTTTATTCATATATCTATCAAGCTATTAATTTGTAAATCTAATTAACTATCTAATTGTTGATCTATCTATCTATCTATTATTTTTATTTCTATCTATATGTCTATATTTCTATCTGCATATATCTCTATCCATATAACTCTTAATCTATTTATTAATTTATCTATCCATCTATCAATTTATATATCTGTTTATATATCTATATCTACTAATATTAATCATCATGATATTTATCTTTCTATGCATATCTTTATAAGTCTATTAGTAGGTGTGTGTGTGTGTCTGTCTGTGTATTTCTCTGTCTATATCTATCATTGTGTATCTCTATCTATCTTTCTCTTTATCTATCTATACATCTATTTATATGTCTATTTTCTTATATCATTATCTCTCTATATATTTAATTGCCTATATGTATATTTATCTATGTATTTATCTTTATGTATCAATATATCTATCTATTATCAACCTATCTATCTCACTACCAATTATCTATATGCCATTCTATTTATTTATCTATCTATTTATCTAACTATTTATCTATCTATTTATCGATCTATTTATCTAACTATTTATCTATCTATTTATATATCTATTGATTTTTATATCTATTCATCTATCTACTTATCTTCTAACTATGTGTAAATCTATTTATCTAACCTTTTCTTTTTTATAGCTCCCTATCCATCTATATGTCTATATATATATATATATATCAATTTATTTATATATCTAGCAATCTATCTATCTATCTAATTTTCTATCTCTTTATCTATATATCTATATATCTATTTATCTAATTATTTATCTATCTATCTATGTGTGTGCGTGTGTGTCTATCTATCTATTTATCTATCTAACTATATTGTCTATTTTCTATCAATCTATTTCTCATCTATCTATTTGTTTATATATTTATATGTATGTATGTATGTATGTTCTATCTTTTATCTGCCGATCTTTCTATATTTTTTTTCTGCCCAAGTATCTATCTATATGACTATCTACCTGTCTAACTTTAATCATATAATTTATCAATCTATTAATCTGTAAATCTATCTAACTTTCTTTTTGTTGATCTATCTATCTATTTATTTATTTGTATTTCTATCTATTTGTCTATATGTCTATATGCCTATATCTTTATATCTCTATCAATCTTTTAATCTATTTATCTATTTATATGTTTATTTATCAATGTATCTATTTTTTATCTATTTATATATCTATCTTTCCTTATACCAATCAATCAATCTATTATCTATCTATCTATCTGTTTATTAATTTATATGCCAATTTATTAATCTATCAATCTATCATATTGTATATCTATCTATCTATATGTTTATTTATTTATTAATCTATCTATGTATATCTTTATAAGTCTAATGGTGTGCGTGTGTGTGTGTGTGTAATCTGTATTTCTCTATCTATCTATCTATCATTGTATATCTCTATCTATCTCTCTTTCTATATCTCAATATCTCTCTATCTCGCTATCACTTTACCTTAGTTTCTAATTATCTGACAATTTATTTATTTGTCTATATGTCAATAAATATACAAATCAATCTATTAATATGTCTATTTCTTACATATTTTTCTTTCCATCTATATATCTATTTTTCTAGTTATCCATCTGGTGGTCTATTTATCTTTATTTTTTTTATTATAATGTCTATTTATCTATATATCTATTTATTTTTCTATTTATCTATCTATTTAGCTATCTATAAATCTATATATCTATATATCTATCTTTCTATCTATCTATCTACCTATCTATATATTTATTTATTTATCTATATGTTATCTATCTATCTATCTATCTATCCATCTATAAACCTATCTAATATTATTCTATCTAAATATCTATATATATATATATATATGTTTGTATGTATCTATATATCTATGTATGTATCTATATATCTATGTATCTATCTATCTATGTTTATGTTTATCTATTAATCTATCTACCTATCTATAAAGCTTTTTTTTCTGTGACTATATACCTTTCAATTTATTTATCTATCTGTTTATCAGTCTATATGTGTATCTATTTATCTATATATTTATGTAAATAATAATTAATCTATCTATATATTTTTCTATATGACTATCTTTTTATTTAACTATTTATCTATTTATATATCTATCAATCTTTTTATTTATTTGTCTATCTATCTATCTACCTATTTGTTAATCTTTCTATCTATCTATCTATCTATCTATTTATTTATTTATTTATATGTATGTTTATCCATCTATATGTTTATATTTATACCTATTTATTTGTCTATCTATCTTTCTATCTTTTCTAATCTATATATCTGCATAGTTTTACTTATATAAATAAATAAATAAATAAATAAATAAATACATACATACATACATACATATATATATATATATATATATATATATATATATATATATATACCTATTTGTCTATCTTTCTATCTATCTACAATATATTTATCATTCTATCTATCTATTTGTTTATCTATCTATCTATATATATATATCTAAATATATATTATTCTATCTGCTTATTAATATATCTATTTTTTTAATTATCTATAAATCTATCTGACTATCTATTAATCTAACTACCTATCTATCTTTCTATCTACCTATTTTTCTATTTATCTGACTATCAATTTATCTATCTATTTGTTAATATATTGATGAGTCTATTTGTTTATCTATCTACTTGTTAAAATGTTCATCTATTTATCTATCTATATATTTGTATATATGTTTGCCTAATTATTTGTCTTTCTATATATCTATCTATATGTATATCTATCTATGTATCCTTCTATATGCCAATGTGTATATTTATCAATCTATCTATATATCTTTTAATATATTTATCTATCTATTTATATATATCTTTATATATTTATCTATCTATCTATATATTTATCTATTTGTCCATCTATCTATGTAAATATATATTTATTTATGTATCTATATGTCTATTTTTCTATTTGCCTATATTTCTATGTCTATTTGTTTATCATATATATATATATATATATATATATATAATCTATCTATATGTCTATATCTTTATTTTGAATCTTTCTATCTATATCTTTATTTGTCTATATCTATTTGTCTATCAATAAGTCTATTTATCTATATATTTATCTATTTATATATATTTATATCTATCTATCTATTTATCTATGTATCTATCTATCAATTTATCTTTCAATCTTTTATATATATATATATATATATATATATATATAATCTATCTATATGACTATATCTTTATTTTTGTATCTTTCTATCAATATCTTTATTTGTCTGTATCTATTTGTCTATAGATAAATCTATTTATCTATATATTTATCTATTTTATATCTATCTATTTATTTATCTATGTATTTATCTATCAATTTATCTTTCTATCTTCTATATATATATATGTATATATATATATATATCTATCTATCTATATAAATCTATCTATATGACTATCTTTTTATCTTCCTATCTATTTATCTATCTATCAATCTACTAATCTATCTATCTATTTTCCTATCAATATATTTGCTATATTTTTATCTATCTATTTGTTTATCTATATATCAATCTATCTATTCAACAATCTATATATCAATCAATCTATCTAGTTATTTCTCTTTCAATCTTTATGTCTGTCTATTTATATGTCTACATTCTATCTATCCATCTATATGTGTATTTCTCTATATGACTATATGTCTATTTGTTTATTTATTTTTTTTTATATTTATTTGTCTATATATGTATTTATCTATTTGTCTATTTATATATCAATCAATTAATTAATCAATCAATCTATCTATTTATCTATCTTTGTTCCTTTCTATTAATCTATTTCTCTAATCATCAATCTATCCATCTTCAGTATGTATATTTGTCTATCTATATATCTATCTATGTATTTATTTGTCTATCTGTCTATCTATCTATCTATCTATCTATCTATCTGTGTGTTTACTATGTGCATATCTATTTATCTATATGAATATCTATTTATTTGTTTATATGTCTATATGTCTATCGATCTATCTATCTATCTATATTTTTATCTATCTATATATCAATCAATCAATCTATCTATATATCAATCAATCTATCAATCTATCTATCTATCAATCTATATGTTTATATGTCTATCTATCTATCTATCTATCTATCTATTTGTATATTCATATATCTATCTATTTGTCTATCTGTCTATCTATTTTTCTAATCATCAATCTATCCATCTTCAATATGTGTATTTGTTTATTTGTCTTTCTATATATATCTATCTATGTATTTATTTGTCTATCTATCTATCTATCTATCTCTCTATATGTGTGTATACTATCTGCATATCTATTTATCTATTTATCTATATGAATATCTAGTTATTTGTTTATATGTCTATATGTCTATCGATCTATCTATCTATATATCTATATATTTATCTATCTATATATCAATCAATCATTATCTATCAATCTATATGTTTATATGTCTATCTATCTATCTATCTATTTGTATATCCATCTATCTATCTATTTGTCTATCTATCTATCTATTTATTTATATATCCATTGATTTGTTTATCTATTTGTTTGTCTATGTATTTATCTATCTGTCTATCAACCTATCTACTTTTTTGTTTTCCTATCTATCTACCTAGATGTCTATCTTTTCTATTTATTTATCTATCTATCTATCTTTTTTAAACACAAATTTTGTTAATATAGCACACACAAGTTTACATATTGCTAATAAGTTAAGCAATTTTGGCCAACCCACTGTGCACCCCATGGTTTTATACACATAATACACATACATCCTAAATCAAAAAAAAAAAAAAGCTATCATGCATTAGGAATACATAAAAATTAAAATTTTGAAAGCATATCAATTTCCTAATTGTTAAGCGGCACTTTCTCTTTGATTCTTTACTGATCCTTCAATTATGCTTTAACATCTTATTTTGGGTGCTCGAATCAATCTTTAGTTCATCTCTACTATTTTATCTATCTCTTCTTTTTTCTTACCTACAAACTTGCTACTATCAATTTACCTATTGAGTTTTTGGAAATATTTACTGGTTATCGATCTTGGGCTAAGGGCTTGCTTTGACCTATGATCCACTACACTATACCTATAAGAATCTTTTTTTCTAAATAAATCTAATAACTAAAGATAATGTAAGGAGCATAAGAAATACAAAATATCAAACAAAGCAAAAATAAGCGCCACCTTTTTTAGCTTTTGATTTAATTGATTTCATATATTCAAAGTATGCAAATCTAATAGCGTTATTTATGTCATTGGTATAGTATTTTTTAGCATTTAACTTTTTTCTTAATTGTTAAGGCAATATTTTCAATTAGAGAGTCTATCTTGAAGATAATTTTCTCAATTAAAAATTCTTTAGCTATGAACCTAATAATGTTATGTTCTTTCCATATTTCCCATATCATCAATAAAAAATATTTATTTTGAAAATTTATTTTTGTTCCACTTGGATTTTTACATTAGTATGTTTATCAAGCTTTAAAGCTTGTTTAACAATATAATTCAAGCTATGCTTGTTTGAGTAGTATTCTTTCCAAATTGAGTGGAATTCAATGCAATGTAACATTAAATGAATGCACATTTCTTCATTTAGACAATTGATGCATTTAGAACCATGTTGAATCTTTTGTTTTTTAAATGTCTTTAGTAGGAATAAAATTGTTCACTAATCTCCCACCGAAGACATTTTTTTTTGTGGAATATGATTATGCCATATTTTTATATGGTCCATTGTTAAGTTGTCTCTAATGTGCAATATATCCCAAGTTGACTTAAACATAAATTGACCTTTCCTTGGTAACCATATCATTTACCATATGAACCCCTTTCTAATTTAATAATTCTTTCAAACATGCTAGGATGAACTACCCATATTTAGTTTCTCAATGTCCCATTCTTATCCTTTGAAAAACTCTTTTAAGAGAGTATTCGAAGGATTAGTTAAGGTGGGCTAACTTATTTTATCAAAAAACTAGTCACTTGTCCTACCAAAATGATAAATCACTAGTACCCAATTTCAAGGCAATATATTCCCCCATTTTTGTATTTTCTTTTTTAATTCTTCTCCAACCTTGTGTGTCAATATATTTTTTTTCATTATGAGAAAACCCTACCCACAGTATCTATTTCTCAAGAATATATTGAGAAGAGACTGTTTGGTATAAAATTTTTCCCATAATTTGACATTCATCGCTATGGAGATATCTTGTAAATTCCTAAATCATAGACCCCCTTCTTCTCTTGGTTTACAATAATTTATCCCACTTTGCCTATCTCAAGTATTTTATTTCTTTCCTGTGACCCCATAAAAATCATTACATATATCTTTCCATCATTTTGATTATTATGAGAGAGGGTATAGCTACATGAATTAAATATAATGGGATTGGGGAAGTACATGTTTTTTCAATGTGATCTTTTTTCTCTTAAATAATAATTTATTGGACCAAGTTCTATTTGATTTTGAAATTTAATAAAAATGTTATCAAAATATTTGTCCTAGTTATGGCCTTTGTAAAGAGAACATCCTAAGTATGCAATTAGAAACTCTTGCTTCTCTAAGCCCAATAAATTTTTTAGCTTAGCAATTCTTTTGATCTTGTATTTGCTTTACAGTAAAATCAACTTTTTTGAAAATTAATAGCTTGACCCAAGACATCCTCACATATTTTTAGAACTTCCATAACCTTTATAATGGAGCAACTCAGTCCATTCTTAAATATTATGGTATCGTCAGCATAGGCTAAGTCACTTAATGTTACATGTTTCCTGATCAAATATCTAACTCCAAGACATATGTTAGAAAGGCCATCTAGACTTATGGAGAGATACTCTGCCATGAGGACAAATAGTGTTGTAGACAAAAGATCTCCTTGTCAAAGACCTCAAGTGGATTGAATGAAATTCGAAGCTTCTCCATTTATCATTAAGAAAAAACAATTAAGAAAAACACATCAATCTATCATATTGTGCCAAATTTGGCCAATGTCCTAAATAGGCAAGATCAATCAATCCTAGCATAAGCTTTCTCTATATCAAAATTAAAAATAAAGTTTCCACTTCTATTCTTTTCAAGATGAGATGGGTCACTTCTTTCACTAGAAGTATATTTTTTTATATATTCTTATTCGGCATGAAACTAACTTGATTACCTAAAATGTACTTATGAAGGACTAATTTGACTCTCAAAACCAAAATTTTTGAGATTATTTTGTATGATATGTTGCATAGACTAATTGATCTATATTTTTCCCATCTTATTAGGTTGTCTTTTTTAGGATATAATGAAATAATGGTATTACAGAAGGATTTTGGGAATTCTTCTCCATTGAAGAATCCCCAAGCATCTCTCTTCATGATTTTTCTGCAATACTTATAGAAGAAAGAATAAAAGTCATCCATTCTTGGGAATGTTTTCGAATTGATAAAAAATAGTGCTTATTTGACTTTTTCAAGAGTTGGAGGTTTACGTAGATCATCTTCATCATTAGTAGAAATCAAATGAGGAATACATTCTAAACTATAATGCCACATTTTGGTAAGCAACTTATGATAGTATTAAACATCATACTTTTTAATCTCCTCATCAATGGTTGATAAATTTTTATCATTAACCCATAATTGGTGAATGTGAGATTTGGTTATTCTATTCTTAACCAATGAATGAAAGAACTTTGTTTTTTTGTCATCTTCTTTGAGCCATTTGATTGAATATTTCTTCTTCTAGTGGATTTCTTCTTCTAGTGGATTTCTTCTATTAGAAGAAGATCGTCTAGATCATTTTTGGCTTATTCAAGTTTATTTTTGCTCTCCTCGATATGTAAAATGTCTCATTCTTTTTTTTTTGCCTTTGTAATGAGGTCTTTAGCCTTGATATTGTTTTTGAAAATATCACAAAAAAATTCTTTTTTCTATGATCAAAGACCTTGTTTTAGGTAGAATGGTTTATGGGCTCATTTATTAAGTTTAATTGCATGAAAATCTATTTTCATGAAAATTTTTTCTATGAGGCCTTTCCTTAGTGAGATAATTCCAATCTATTTTCATGAATTCATGAAAATCCTTATGTTTAACCCATATGTGTTAAAATTTGAGAGAAGTCTTTATTCTTTGATTATCATTCCATAATTCAATTATTGATGTATAATGATTTGTGGTAGCTCTATTTAAATGTCTAATTCTCAACTAAAATAATTATTGGTTCTATTCATGATAGATTAGAATTCTATCCAATCTAGCCTAGATTTTTCTGATAGTCCAAATATATTAGGATCCTTCAAACCCTACATCTGCTAGGCCACTATCTAGAATACAATTATTTAAGTCCTCCATCAACCTTGGTAATCGAGGTCTTCCCCAAATTTTCTTCTCACATTTAGACATCATATTAAAATCTTCTGCTACTAGTCACGATTATAAAATTCTTTGGGAAATATAATTGAGTTTAGACTATAGTTCTCTTCTTTCTAGTATGCTACATTTGGCATAAGATATTATGAGATAGAAATTATGTTTCCACAATCCACTAGTTACACCTAATGTACTGCCTGAGTTTCATTTTCAACTATATTAATGTTAACCTCTTTTTTTTCAAAAAATCCAAATTTTATTAATTGAATTATTCCAGGTGGAAGTGTAATTAAGTTTAATTTTGAATTTTTCTATTTTTTTGTCTTCAATGAATGGTTTGATTATTGCCAATATCTTTATGTTGTGAATTTTATAAATATTTTGAACCCTCCTTCATGCATTCGATTTTCTTAAACCTCTAATATTCCATGCCAAAATTATCATGATTAGACATTATGCTTTCCGCATAAGCCATGGATGCATTCCGTATCCTCTTCAATAATAGTTTTCTGTTTCCTAGTTATAGTGTCACTTATCATTTATCATGAAAGATCCCATTGACAACTATCAAATCACTTTTCGGACCATGCTTATTAGGAATAAAATTGGACTTAAGTATTCATAATATATATTGAAGCTTCTAATTTTAGGAATTCAAGCTATCCCTTGGATCTTTGCCTACCTCTTCATATGCAGTAAGAGGTGAGGCTTCCTCATGACTCTGAGGGTTGGTGAGTCCTATAATGTTGAAGAATATTTGTGTCTCATCATAAATACTACATAATGGTAGGATGATCATTGGAGAGATGTAGGATGTGAACTATTGTTAGATTCTACACATCAAATATGGTGGGAGATCTCTTGCCTTACAATGAAAAATTCGAATTTCCAAGGCTATCAGCATTTTGGGATTAAACTCTCAACAATTTTGGGTAGTGAGACTGATATGCACATTGAGGACTAACCACATATTTTCCTCCTTGAATGTAAACCTTATGATGGCTTATAATTCTTGGGTAAGAGAGGTGCTTATTAGACATAATCGGATTAACCTCCACTGAGGAAACCGATATATCCTCCTTACTTGATGAGTCATCTCTAGTGGATCCTGAAAAGTGTCTTGCAGAAAAGTAAATGACTTATCTAGCTTGGCTTCAAGAGGTTTTTTGATCCCCATAGGTGTAGGTACAAAGGGTATAATTGCTCCACTACATCCCAACTTGTCTTCAATGCTGGAACTAGTTCTTTTATCTTTTTTTGATCCCCTTATGTGTGAACCATCCAATTATTAACCCTCGGGGAATCCCCTTTAAAGGGGTTGGAATTGGGAGATGTCATCTTCCTGAGTATGTTGATCCTTTAAAGTTATTATTATCCCTCATTATTAATTTTCAAACCATTTTAAATTTTGTAGGTTTTAGCCTAATTTCAAAATGATTTGGTATGCTCTTGAGTTATCTTGTTTGGAACCTATGTTATTATTATTTTTTGTATTATTTTTTGCATAGTTTTGGTTCCTTAAAATAATTAGATGCCCCACTTTGCAACAATACAAGAAAAACTTAGGTATATTCCAATATTTAATTCATTGCCAATAACTGTGAATTTTAGAACTAATCTATATATGTTGGATAGGTTACTTGGTTATGTCAAATTCAACCAACACTCAAGGTGAGGCTGAAAGTTGGTAGGAATGTCTCTATTGCACCAACGACATGAAGTGGCCATCCTACCAAGCTTTCCAAAGATAATCAAAGCTTGTGTGTCACCTAGGTGTATCTGTAAGAAGAGAACATTCACCCAAATAGGTACAATTGAACTTTCTTTTAGAATATTAAAGTCTATCATCCATTTAAGAAGCCTAATTTCCATGGAGTTTATGTAAAGAATTTTGTAAGCCATATTTTAGAATAATCTTCCTTGCATGAAAATTGAATCAAATGTGTCTTGATTTAATTAAACACAATTGAAAATTACCTATTAGATTGACTTTTATTTTGAGAAATTGCTCCATTTTTTTATTTGAATATTCCCATTCAAAGATTTTCTGACAAGGATAAAAGAATATAATTTGCTACTAATCACAATCTCTTTCCTTGGAATAAATAATTTGGGATGCCCATCCACCAAAATCATGTCTAGGGGTCCCCGATTCAAGTGAAAACCTTGATGTGAATTTTCAAAAAAAAAAAAAAGTTCTTTTACTGGTCAAGCCATCATGTGACACCATAATGCATGCCACGAGGAGAAAGGGTATAAGATACTAAATTACCTCTCTTGGGATGATACACCAATATCCATTTGCTTGTGGCCTTTCAAAACTTTGGTATATGTTCTTTTATTTATTTGTACCGCATGTTTTCCACCGTGCTTCAGCTATTTTATTTCTTTATAGTCTTAGCTTTAGGCTCTTTATCTTTATTCATACCTATACCTACATTATTAGCTAAGATTGAGCCAAAATATATGCCCTTCTTATTCACATTAGTTTCAAATTCTATAGTTCCAAGAATATTTAAGGCAAATCTAATCCTAAAATGGCTTTTCTTTTGAGGCATCTCATTTGCTTCAAATATGAATATGCCTTGCATTTTTTTTTCTAGAGGCTTTCTATAGTCCCAATCTTGGAAACCTTTTTTGTTTGAATATTCCTATTTGATATAGAAGGTTCATACAGGTTCCAGTCCTTATTACCATTTTGTTCAAAATTGAACTCTTGTATATTATTGATCGGGTTCTTGGACAATGCTTCAAGACTAATGAATTGAAGATCCTTCCTTTTGAGAGGATTAGCATTATCCTCAATACAAGTATCTTCCTTACATTATCCTTTTTTATCCGTATATTGGGCTGAAATTTTAGAACCGTCTATTTGTAGCTTCTTTTCCAATATTTGAAGGCAAAACCCTGGTATCTTGGATATTTTATCCTTATCCAGATTTTCTTCCTCACATGTAATAATGGGTTTACCCTATTCGAGCTCCCCTTCATTACTTGTGTGAGGCATTTTGTTTCGTTTTAACTGAGTCTTGACCCTCTTAAAAGTTAAAGTATCATTAGCTTCGAAAACCTCAACTTTAATATTCAAGTTATACATATCATAAGTATTGAGGTATTTATTAAATATTTTTGCAAACTTTTCCAATCATATTCTGAAACAATTGGGGAGTTATGTTTTATGTATAATATATTAAGACATTTCAAGCCCCACAATGACTCTTCCTTATTATTGTTCCATTCCTTACCTTTAGAATTAAAACATTCTAAAGCTTAATGAAAATCCAATTGGTTCCATTCCTGCAAAGTTATTCAAGTAAGACTTTTGTACTTTGAATCCATATCGGATTAAGAAGAGTCAGGCTTTTCACAGCCTGAATCTTGTTTATCATCAAAGGTATTAGTTTCATACTCCTTTTATGTCTCATTTTTTGTTTCAACTAAACAATAAATATTGCTATTACTCTTACATGCATATGGGTCAAAGTCTAAATCGGTTAGACAGTTCTCTTGATCATTTTTATTTTTTCCAGCATCTATAGTAAAAAAATCTAAATTTGAGTTACAACAAGCCTTATTCAAACCTTGCAAACTTAACTCAAAAGCTTCAATACTTTTAAAACCCTTTTTATTTTTTAATAGCAAAGATTTGGCTTCAGTAGAATCAAGATTCTTATAACAAATGATAAAATTGGAGCTTAATAAACCAATTCAGCCCAGTGCACCCGAACCAATAGCTTCTGGACACGTGCAAAAGGCCTAGAAACAAATATAGGAGTCTCCTAGCTTTGAAGCCCAGCACCAGAAGCCCACAAACATGGTCCTGTAAATTCAATAGCAATCGCTGATGAAAAAATATGCACCATCGATCACCATCAGCCATCTGATTGACACTGATGTTTTGATGCACACCAAAAGCATGCTTAACACTGTAGCCTGAGCACCTACACTCCCTGCTTAACACTATAGCCTGAGCACCTACACTACCTGCTCCATTGCCAATGGATATATTTTTTCTATTGCAATTGATGAACTTGGAGTGAATTTAGTGCCACCTTGCTGTTGCAATTTGGTCAGCCGATTCAAGAAAACATGCTTTTGATCCCCATGCCAAAGTTTTACCTAAGTCTCACTAGAAATCACCTCAAAATGCCCATTTTCAAAGCAAGACCATCTCTATCTCAAGTCTACGTGTCTATTTTCTTATCTTTCAACATGTGTGTGTGTGTGTGTGTGTGTGTCTATCTATCAAATTACCTAGATATATATCTGTAAATCTATATATCTATCTATCTATCTGTTGATTTGTTTATTTATCTATATATCTATGTATGTGCTTATCTATCTATCTATCAGTGTATCTCTGTATCTCTATATCTATGTATCTTTTTATCTATCTATATATATGCTATCTATCTATTTATCAATTTTTCAATCTGTCAATCTTTTAATCTATTATATATATGTATATTTATCTCTAACTATTTGTCAATCATTATGTCTATTTATCTATCTATTTATCTATTTGTATATGTATGTGTGTGTGTGTGTGTGTGTATCTATCTATCTATGATCTATCTATCTATTAATCTTCTTATCTGCTTATCTATCTATTATTAATCTAGCTATCTATGAATATGTTTATCTATCTGTCTATCTTCTTATCTATCTATCTACCTATCTACCTATCTATATGTTTATATTTCTAACTATTAATCTATCTACTATCTTTTTATCTATCTAGTTGTCTATCTGTATATCAATCTACATATTTATCAATCTATCTATCCATTTATTTTTCTATTTGTCTATATAACTTTTTATATGTTTATTTATCATTCTTTCTATATATCTATTTATCTATTAATTTATATGTATATCTATCTATGTATTTTCTTTTATGTATGTCTATCTATCTTTTTGTTTCATTATCTATTAATTTGTCTATCTTTCTATGTATCTATTTTATTATTTACCTATGTTAGTGTCTATCTATTTATCTAACTATTTTTATATTTATGTAACTATGTATTTTTTATCTATCTATCTCTCTATCTATATATTCGTCAAACTATCGATCTTTTATTCTACCTATCTATCTATATATCTATTAATACATCTATTTATCTACCTATTTATCTATCAATCAATCTAATAATTTATCTATTTATCTACTTATCTATTTGTCTATCTATCTAATTTTCTATCCATCTATCTATTAGTCTATATGTCTATTTATCTATCTTCTGATCAATATATCTATCTATCTATATATGACTATTTTTATATTTGTCAATTTTTAAATTTGTCTTTTAATCTATCTGTCTATATGTTTATTTATCTATATATCTATCTATATATCAATCTATCTACATATCTTTTTATCTTTCTATCTATCTTTCAATCTTTATATTTATCTATCTATTTTAATATCTAAATATTTTTATATTTATCAATCTTTCTATCTTTCTTTTCTTTTATATGTCTATTTGTCAATCAATCTACATGTCTACCAATCTATCTATCTATGTATCTATTTATCTGTATATCTATCAAATTGTTCTATATATTTATATATATCTATTTATTAATCTATTAATATATCTATCTATCTATGCATCAAAATGCATGTCTTTCTATTTATTTCTCTCTCTCTCTCTCTATTTATCTCTTTCTATTTATCTCTGTGTGTGTGTGTGTGTGTATCTATGTATCTATCTATCTATCTATCTTTATTTCTACCTTTCTATTTGTCTATATTTATACCTTTTTATTTATCTTTATGTTTATCTATCTATATGTCAATTTGTCTATCTATCTATATTTTTATCTACATATCTATCTATCTACCTATCGACATATCTATCTATCTACCTATCTATCTATCTACCTATCTATCTATCTATCTTTCTTTCTATTTTTCTCTCTGATTATCTATATTTTTATCTATCTATTTATCTATCTATCAAATATTAGTATATCTGTATATCTAAAAATCTAGTTATTTGTCAATATATCTATTTGTTTATCTTCTTATCTGTCTAGCTATTTTTCTATCTATTTATTTATTTATCTATATATCTATCTACTATTTGCCTATTTGTCAACTTTTCTATATATCTTTCTATCTATCTATCTACATGGTGTTCTATCTATTTGTCTATATGCTTATCAATATGTCTTTCTATTTATCTATCTATCGTTATATTTATCTATTTATCTATCTATCTATTTGTCCATATATCTATATGTATATTTTATTATTTGTTTTTCTATATTTCTATTTATCTATCAGATGAACTAAAAGTATATATATCTATTTCTATATCTAACTATCTACTTGTGTGTGTGTGTGTGTTTATGTATCTATCTTTTTTCTTTATTTATATTTTCATATCTATATATGTGTAAATATAATTAATTATCTATTTGTCTATCTATTTATTTGTCTATCTAAATATCTTTCTATATATATTTTTTTTATTTTTCCATTGACTTGTCTACCTGTTTTTCTATCTACCTATCTATGTAATTGCATTACTACTTATCTGACTATATCTCGATCCATATATCTATCTATCTACTTATTTACTTTTTTATCTATTATTTTTCTATCAACATGTATATCTATCTATCTATCTACCAATCTATCTATCTATTTATTTATATATCTATCTTTTTTTTCTATGTATCTATCTATCTATCTGGCTACTTCTCAATCAATCTATCGATATATCTATTTGTCCATCTTTTAATCTATCTATTTGTCTTTCAATCAATTTGTCAATTTTTCTTTCTGTCAATTTGTCAATTTATCTATCTATATACATATATATTTCTCTATATGTCCATCTATGTATCTATCAAATTGTCATTGGAACTATTTATCTATATGCCTATCTATCTATCTCTCTATTTGTATATATATCTATTTATCTATATAATGTCTATTTATCAATCAATCTATCTATCTATCTATAAATCTATTTATTTTTCTATCTATTTTTCTATCTACCTATATAAATGTGTATATCTATATATGTTTACATGTTTATTTGTCTATCTATCTTTTTTTTCTATTTATATATATATATATGTAAAATATATCTATGTTTCTATCTATATGTCCATCTATCACTCTGTTTATCTATCTATCAATTTGCTTATCTATTGGTCTATTTATCTATTTATCTATTTGTGTGTGTGTGTGTGTGTGTGTGTGTATTTTCTATCTATGTATATAAATATCAATTTATCTAATTATCTACCTACTTATCATTCTATCTATAGGTTTATCTATTTGCTTGTCTAAATATTTTTTATTTTCGAATCGATTAATCAACCAATATGTCTAGCAATCTAAATGCCTATCAATCTATCTACTAACTTTCTATTTATCTATCTGCCTATCTACCTAATTTTTATGCTATCTATGTGCCTACAAGTCAATATTTTTTATCTATCCATCTATCTATCTATCTACAATCTACATATGTGTTTATATATTTATCTATCTATCTAATTAACTTTATGTCTATATATATCTATCTATCTATATTTATATATATGAGTATCTGAATATTTTTCTATATATTGATATATATATATATCTATATTTATCTATTTGTCTTTTTACCTATTTGTCTACCTATTTATTATCTTATTTACCTATCTAACTATTTATTTATCCATCATTGTATCAATCTATATATATAACTACCTATTTTTTAAACTCTCTATCTACCAAAATGTCGATCATTTTCATCTATCTTTTATTCGAACTTTTTATATGTGTATATGTATATTTATCTATATGTTTATCTATCTATTTGTTTATATATCTATGTGTTTGTCTATCTAATTATCTATTTGAATATCAATTTTTATATTCATATATCAATCTTTCAATCTATCTTTTAGTATATCTATTTATTTATCTAAAGTCTATGTGTCTTTCTCTCTCAATGTCAATCTATGTTTCTAACTATCTATGTATTTTTATATATGTCTATATGTCTATCTATCTATCAATTTATCTATTTATTTATTTTTCAATCAGTCAATCTATCTATTTGTATATTTGTCTTGATATCTATCTATTTATCAATATATCTATCTAAAAATCAATGTCTTTCTAGCAATCTATCAGTTTGTCCATCTATCTATCTATCTATGTTACTAATTACTTGTCTATATCTCTATCTATGTATCTTTTAGTTTATTATTCTATCTATTTAACTATATGTTTATCAATCTCTCTCTTTGATTGTATATCTATCTTTCTAACTATCTATATATCTATGTATCTATTTATGTATATATATATCTATCTATCTATATATTTATCTATCGATCAATCAATCTATCTATCTATCTATCTAACTATTTTTCTAACTATCTATCTATCTATATGTCTATCTATCAATTTATTAATTAATATTTATGTTTTTCTATCTATCAATCTAAATGCCTAATTATATATTTATCTATATGTTTATCTGTTTATCTAGCTATTTATCAATCTGTCTATCTATATTTTGATATATCTATTTTTTTATCTATCTATATGTCTATATGTCTCTCTATCTATCTTTCTATCTATACATCTATCTATATATCTATTTATCTACATGTGTGAATATATATATATATATATATATATATATATATTCTTGTCTATCTATTTATTTAACTAATTATCTACCTATCTATCAATCAATCAATCAATCAAAATTAGTATCCATCTTCTAATCTACCTATCTTCTAATGTTTCTATCTACTTATCTATCAATCTGCCTATCTATAATTTTTCTACCATTCAATTTATTTATTATCTTTCTATCTACCTATCTCTCCATCTATTTGTTTATAAATTTATATGTTCATCTATATTTCTATCAACCCATCATTCTTTCTACCTTTCTATCAATTTATATGTCTATCTATCTATTTATCTAAATGTCAATCTTTCTATCTATTTATCTATGTATTTTTTAAATGTCTATATTTTTATAAATCTATCTATTTATCTATATATTTACTTATCAATTTTTCTATCTATCTATCTATCTATCTGTCTATCTATCTATCTATTTATCTATATTTCTATCAATTTATCTATTAGTCTATATGTTTATCTATCTTCTTATTTAAATATATATTTATTTATCTTTATAACTATTTAACTATTTGTCTATATATCTATCAATTTATCTATATACCTAACTATATATCCAACTATCTATCTCTTTATATGTTTGTTTATTTATCTATCTATCTACTTATCTATCAGTCTAACAATCAATTTGTCAATGTATCAATTTTTCTATCTATCAATATGTGTATCTATCTATATATCGACCTTTATGTCAACTATCTATCTATTATATATTTATCTACCTATTTGTCTATTTAACATTTGATCTATTATTATATCTACTTATCTATATACACATCTTTTTAATTGTCTACCTATCTATATGACTATCTATTAATCAATCTATTTGTCTATTTTCTATATATCTATTAGGCAATCTATCTATCCATTTGTTTACCTATCGATGTGTCTATCCATTCATCAATCTTCTTGTCAATCTGTTTATTTATCTATCTATCAATATAACTATCAATTTTCATATATATTTATACATTTATCTATTAATTTGTATATCTACCTATTTATCAATATGTCTATCTATCTATCTACCAATCTATATGTCTATCTTACTATTAATTAATCTATCTATATATTTTTATTTCTATCTATTTATCTATCTATAAGTTTATCTATCTATTTATCTATTTATTGATATATATATATACACACACACATACATATATATATATATACATACATACATACATACATATATATATATATACACACATATATACATACATATATATATATACACACATATATATATATAGCTACCGATCTATCTTCTCATTTATCTATGTGCCTATATATCTATCAATATGTCTATCAATCTAAATGTATATTTGCCTTTTTGTCTATCTATCTATCTATATGTCTATATTTCTATTTGTCAATCTATCTATATTTCTATATGGATCACTTTCTGTCTATCTATATGTATATTTAACTATCTAGTTGTCAATCTATCAATCTATGAAACTTTCAATATATCCATATGTCTATCTTTCTATGTGTTTATTTCATTATTTATCTAACTATTTATCTATTTATTAATTTATCTAAAATTTTATATGTTAATCTATATATCTATCTATATATCTTTCTCTCTATCTTTCTATCTTTCTATTTATCTATTTGTCTATATTGTTAATTGTATTTATGTCTATCTACCTATTTTTTGATGTATCTATTTGAGTTATATCTATCTATCTATTTATCTATCTATCTATCTATCTAGTTGTATATCAAGATATATATCTATTTGTCTATTTGTCTATCTTTTTATCTATCTATATATTTGCTTATTTGAATATATGTGTATCTTTCTATCTGACTATCTACATATCTATTTATCTATCTATCTATCTATCTGTTTATCTATCAATTTGTCTATCTATCTATCAATCTATTTGTCAATCATTCTACCTATCTTTATTTATATCTTTTTATTTATATTTTTATCTATCTGTCTATCTCTTTATCTCTTTATCTTTCTATCTATCTATGTATCTATCTATATGTCAATCTCTTTATTTATCAATCTACTTATTTGTTTGTCTATATATAAACACACACACACACACACACATTAATTTATCAATTAATCTATATATTTATCTATTTGTCAATTTGTTTATTTAGCTATCTATCTATCTATCTATCTGTCTAGTTATCTATTTGTTTATCTATCTATCAATCTACTTATCTATCTATCTATCTACTTATCTATCTATCTATATATCTATCTATCGTCCTAGTTAATGATTTATATTTTTTTTATCTATCTTTCCTTCCTCCTATCTATATATATTTATATTTTCTATCTATCTACATGTCTATATGTCTATATGTATATATGTATATATGTATATATGTATATATGTATATCTATATACATACATACATACATATATATATATATATATCTATTTTTATATCTATCTATCTATAAAATTATATATCAATCAATCAATCTATCTATCTATATCCTTGTCTATCTATATATCTTTCCATATAACTATATGTTTATATGTCTATCTTTATATATATCTATCTATCATTTGCCTATATATCCATCTGTATATCAATATATCTTTATATTTGTTTATCTATTTATCTTTCAGTTTCTATGTCTATCTATCAGCTATCTATCCATTTGTGTATATGCCTATTTGTCAATTTGTCTATCCATTTATCTATATGAATATCTATCTACATGTTTATATGTCTATCTGTTTAATTGTCTATTTTTTTATTTGTCTGTTTTTTTTCTATCCATCTATTTTTTTATATCCATCTATATATATGTCTATTTGTCTAGCTATCTATCTGTTGATCCATCAATCTATCAATAAATATATCTATATTTCTATCTGTCGATTTAAGTATCTATCTATCTTTTTCTATCTATCTATCTATTTTTTTATCTATCTTATTTTATATCTATCTATCTATATATCTACCTATATGTCTATCTATCTATCTATCTATTTATCTTTTTATATGCCTATATATCTTTCTATATTTCTACATGTCTATATGTATATCTATCTATCTATCTATCTATTCATCTATTCTCTATCTATCTATCTATCAATTTGCTTATCTATCTATATATCTATATGCCTATATATCTATCTGTGTATTTGTGTATTTCTATAACTATTTTTTGTCTAATTTCCTATCTTTCGATATCTACCTTTCAATCTTTCTAATTCAGTACACACACACACACACACACATCTATCTATATATATGTCTATTAATCTATTTGCTTATTTTTTATATCTATCAATCAATCTATCTATATATCTACTTATGTACCTATCTATCTATCTATCAATCTATCAATTTTTCAATATGTCCATAGGTCTATCTATCAATCTGTCTATTTGCCTTTCTTTCTTTCTATCTATATCTCTACCAATATGTCTACCAATATGTCTATCTATCTTTCTATCTTTATATCTGTCTATATGTCTATTTATCTATATGTCTATTTGTTTATCGATGTATCTATCTATATATTAGTTTCTATAACTATCCATATAATTATCTATCTATATGCCTATTTACCAAGCAATCGATCTACTCATCTATTTATCTATCTATTTGACTATCCTTTTGTCTTTCTTTAGTTATCTTCTTATTTATTTATCTATTTATATGTTTATTTGCATATATCTGTCTATCTTTCTATATATGTACATACCTATCAATATGTATATCTACCTATATATCTATAATTTTTTTGACTATCTATCTATCAATCTATCTATTTATTTAATTAACTCTCTATCTCTCTATATATTTATCTACTATTGATCTGTATTTTATCTTGTTAATCTATCTATCTACTTATCTACGTATCTATATATCTACTTATCTCGTATCTTTATGGCTATATGCCAATATGTATATCAACATATCAATATATTTATCTTTTTATCTATTTATCTATCTAGCTATCTATTTTTTTTATCTATCTATCTATTTATCTATTTGTTTTTCTATCTATATTTATATATGTCTATCTATCTTTCAATCTATTTATCTATCACATCTCTATATCTCATTATTTGTATATCAATCTATTTCTCTATCTCTATATTTATTTATTTTTCTACTAATTTGTTTATATATATATATATATGTGTGTGTGTGTGTGTGTGTGTGTCCATTTATTTGCCTATATATCTATCAATCTATATTTAAATATATCTATCTATCTATCCATCTACTTGCCTATATATTTTTCA